>JARHVA010004477.1:1462500-1475000 GCA_037957365.1 Torreya grandis | reverse complement strand
AGATCAGATTCAACTAATAAGAGTTCCAATAAGCCCCCATATAGGATGAGGCCCACTAGAAACAAAAATGATTAAAATACAATAGTTAATATAGACTTAGAGCAAGCTCCTCGCTTGGTTTTATCATCTTCTCCAAGGAGGCCTTTTATGACTCTTCTAAAAACACCATCACATGTTCTCTAATAACTCTTAGAATGTAATGTCATATCTCTCCCTCTAATCAAAGAGGTTGATATGACTAGGCCTCTTCCATAGAATTATGATGCCAATGCATTTTGAGACTATTATAGGGCACCATGGCATAATAAAAATAGATGCATCATCTTAGAAAATAAGATACAAGATTTGATAAATGCTAATATCATTGATGTGAGAACCCCTACAAAGATAACCAAAGCACAACCAACGAAAACAAAAGCAATGAAAATATTCTTGGAACCATTCCCAAAACATAAAAATAATGAGACAATAAGAAATTAGTTGTTCATTATATTTATCAGTCACATCCACCACTATCATATTATAATACTCATACATAGGTAACATACCCTCTACATAATATTAATTATGTGTTTCATACACTAGTACCAACTAGACCTCTCATCAATTTATTAGAGCATCGGATTGTCGATGATAACTCAAATTTATAGGGACTCTTTGTATGAGCTTAAATTGATAACCATCTTATTCAAAGCATCATGTTTGATAATGGATCAAGCATTAATATGTTTACTAATACACTTATACAACATTTGGGTTTTTCAAAGTGGGATATTTTTGTGACACTTAAAATTATTCATGGCTCTAGTGTCCATGTCTAAAACTCTATTTAGGAGATCATACTTATATTATAGGTTGGGATCAAACATATGGAAAACATATTCTTATCCATACCTATTGCAGACATATTTGATATGCTATTGGGTAGGCCTTGGACACAATAGATTCCAATCATTCCCTCCATCATACACCGATGTTTTAAGTATATATATGCTAATCATGTGGTTATGGTTGAGGGCCTTCCATATAAGTATCCTTTACCTAATCCACATATATTTGTAAAGAAGTTTCCAATTATAACTCCACATATAGCTTCATTAAGCATTCCTTAGATACCTGTTGAGCCACCAATGATGATGAGGTCCACCCCTATTACCTTACCATGTACACATACTCTCTCATGGAGACCCTTATTAGAAAGACCCCTATGTTACATATCATGGATTCTATAGATCCTCTTTATGCCCCATTCCTACCCAAAATAGTGTTAGTGAGTTCCATAGATACTCAACATAGAACATTCATGACAACTATAACTTCTTATACCATATGGGTCCCCAAGAGCCCAATAGTTCACGGGCTAGTTCAATCAACTTTGTAGATTATTATCCCCACTCCAGATTCAATTTTAACTTCATATTATTCAACATATCCACTTCTTAAATCTAATATACCTCCTTGCATAATATGTGTGATCATTACTCCTCTATTTGATACATGACACCTTGATAGTGAGTATCTCATGAGACTCATCAGTTGGTAGCATATATCCACTTGTACATAGTCTATCTTACCTTGATCCTTGTATATATCTTTCATTTGAATGATTTATTGTACATAAATTATACTCAAAAAACACAAAAACAATATAACATTTCTAAAAATACAAAAATCATTCAAATATTTTCTCATAAAACAAAATATATACTATATGCATTTGCATGATTACATTCTTTATATTTTCTTGATTGTCGTGCCTTCATTTTTTAAATATCATGTAAACATTATTTCTATGTTTACATGATATATTAAAAATTTAACACTTTATGTAGCAATATATTATGTGAAATAATTAATATATGTGGTAACCACTTTGGTTTTATAATAACATGCACATCCTACATAAGATAGGAATAATATGAGCAATAGATAAATAAATTGCTCTATTAAAATATAAAAGACATTATGATAATTACAATATTAATTAATGCTAAAACTTATCCACATGGCTTTATAAAACAAAAAATAGTAAGAGATCAATTAATTATTCTTAAAGTTTTCAAACAAAGATTTGCACACCATAATTTTTAATAATATTTTTTCATTATAAAAGCCTAAATACTACATATGCTATCTATGTTAATAAAATTGGTTTTATCATACATACATTCTTCACTTTTTCTTTTTGAAATGTTCATATATTCTTATAGGACTCAAGTCCTCCACACATAAAAAATGATTTAGCATTGATACATTAGCCCATTGGGGGAATCTTATACACAGTTTTTTATTTTCTAGGTTATATCTTTATATACTCCATATCACATATTTCACATTGATTATATCTTGATATTGATCATCTTGTAATACATAAAGTTTTTTTCAAATAATAATACTACTATTGATATAGCTTATGTACATCCTTGCTTTTATACAAATTTATAGCACATGTTTATGAATACTTTATTTTTAGTTTTACTAGTTAGATCTGATTGAATCTCACTGTTTCTACATCTATTTAAGGGCAATTTAATATGCCATTGTTCTATATCTCTATGAAAACTAATTTATTTGTGTGTATGATTTAGACACATATCCTTATGTATGCCTTCTTTATTATTTATGTAGAAATTTAGAAATGTCCTTCCATGTGGCTCTAACAAACCTTGTTTGATCTGTGCATATGTGGGCATTTGAACATGTCCTTGTATGTATTACTTGTTAAGCCTTAGTGGTGTGCCCATGTCCCTTATATTATTTCTCCTTGGCCTATATTGTGTGCCTCATGTGTTTTTATGTTGATTTCATATGCATCATGGTTATGACACTTGTCTCTTGTTTATCACACTTACATTCAATTTTTGATGCCATGAGGGACCGCATGGATCTTCCCTTACTCCTTGGGTTCCTTGATGGAAATCATGCCCCATTCCCCTAGGTAGTTACTCAAATTGTGCTTAAACTTATATTCATATACAATCTTACATTGCTATATCTCTCTTGACAAACCTTCTAAATGCTAGATATAATATACATCGTACATTAGTAACTTATGCTCAAGCTATTTTAAATTTTGATGACATGTATACACTTCATATTGTTTTATCAAAAAAATATCATATATTTTCATTATAAAACACAAAATGAATAAATTTTATTTAAATTACATCTATTGGGTAAGTGCACAAAGATTTAGGATAAAAAGCGACCTACCTGTGGACATGATTTTCTTGAATTTTCATAAATCTAAACTTCTGTAGATAATTTGAAATGGATACAATCAAAATTTGAAGATGGTATATAAGAATATGAATTGTAGCATTTCAAGCCTAGTTTCCTAAACACTACTTTTAAAAAAAAAATGGTTAAGTATGACTAGGTCAAATATATACAATTTGAAGAGAAACTCTAATTTTTTAATAAAACAGAGTAGATAGACAACCATGTGGACCACCTTTTTTAGCATTGTTTAATCATTTTTGAAACCTTTTAATGGATATTTAAATAATATATTCTATTTTGTGACCTACATTTTATCAATAATTATTTATTTATTTTAGAAGTAGATCATGAAAACTGAAAAATAAATAGATAAGCACCTCAAAAAAATGAAAATTGATTTTTTTTTCCCCGAATGTGTGTAGAATTATGCTTAGATTATTACCATATAATTTTTATTCACTTGGATAAATGATAAATAAATTACATAAATATCAATAGTAATGTATATTTGTGGTATGTAATGGCCTAAAAAGGTATAGTTAGATATCAACATAGTTATAACCCTTAAAATAGTCCAAAAATTATAAAAATCATATATTTGGAAAGAGGAAAGGGTGATCATTGTCATGGTAATAATGTTTTGAATTTTGTTATTAAAATACATAGTATATTTGGTGATGGAAGCTGAAATTTGTTATTTTATATCAAAAATATTAGAGTTAGATATATATTGAGAATACCAAGCCTTTGTCTCAAGAATCAAATCCATTTCTAATCCAAAAGGCTTTAGTTTTTAAATTACAATTTCAATAAAACATACACATTCTTATTGACTTGAACCCTATCACCTTACTATTGATACAGGTATAGTTCACTGAGAAGGAGGCATAAATCAGTTGTTAAAAACCTTTAACCCAATCCTTGTTATCTTAAAAAATTCTTAAACAATCTTATCAACACATATAAGAAGCACAAGATAGATATAATAATGAGTAAACAATCATGAGAGATCAAGCAATCAAGACACAACATATACAGTGGGAAACCCTCATGGGGTATAAATCCCACTCTTAAGCCTAAAAAATAATGGAATACTATCCTATAAAGATGTAGCAAATAATAGATCCTTTTGTGAAGCACCAACTCCACAAGGAGCACCAACCCCTTAAGGTGACAAACAACAACTTGTCTTGATGATGAGCACCAACACACCACCAATCTGAACTATCAATCTATGATAAATACTTTAGATATGATGTCTTCTACACCTAATCATGAACTTATCTTACTGAAATACCCTCAAATTTGTTTCTCCCATAGGCATATAACTCTTCTTCTTCTTCACTTACTCAAACACTTCTCATACCTAGAAATATCATCAAATCATCATGAAGACAAACCCTTCAAAAATTTCACACATTATTTTATATCTTTGCAAATACATTCTCATGCCTTCCATGTTCACACCTCTATGCACTTCCTCCTTCAATTCACTTCACCCCTTTCTTACACTCACTCTTCAAGTCTACCTTTCAAGTCTCCAAATACCTTGTATATATACATGAATCATTCATGTACTCATATAGGTCAGCCAAAACCCATACCATACTTTGATTCACCTTTAAGAAACATTTCACACATTTAGGAAAAATCAATTTATCAAACAAGTCATCCATATGAATCATATGAATACTCCACAAGGTCGCAAATAGGTCTCAAAAAGACCTTTTCAATTTTTCCACTCTACCATGCACAAAAAAACCATATAACCACTTCAAAATGTATGGTAATACTCCAAAAGACACCTAGAACACTCTCAAATCATCACATACATTATTTATCACCTTTGTAATGCCAAAACCTATCACACATGGCCAATATGAATAAAACCCCTATAAGTGAAGGTACTTCCAAAAAGTAATCAATGTTTGACTAGAAAAACCATTTTTCAAACCTCTAAAATATTTATATATCACTCACATGATGTCCAAAACACTTTAAAATAGTTATAACATCATGAAACATCCATTTGATATCAATAACAAATAAAAAAACCTTCATTAGACACTTTTGCACAAGGAAGTCAACACATAGTCAACTTTGGTCAACCATAGATGAATATGTATAGATAGTCAAGACCTAAATTTTACTTTTCTAGATCCACCTCATAGCCCTTTACCACTTTGGTTTTTACATCATCCTAAAATTCCATTTCCATCAAATTTTTATCAAGAAAACCAAACTCTGGTCATCCTTAGCAATTTCAAATTCTGAATTCCAACAGTTATGAGAAAAACATCAAAATTTGACTAAGTGTTGGAATGTGCAAATATGCTTGGGAGGTCAATTTTGACCCAATACAACTTATTCACCTTAGCACCTAAAGATATTAAATTTGGAACATAGAAACTAGTCATAAAACTCTACAAACCCATATGGCTAGATTTATCTGAATCCTTGACATCATCAATCTACCTACTCAACTATCTAAGACACCTAGGTAGAAATGAACAAATCAACCCAAGAAGTTACCAAATGAGTTCCTTTCACCTTCAAAGATACCATAAGCACCTAAGACACCTCATAGGTCCTCTAAGTCATCAACACACTATCCACAACCTTCATCAACCTATCAAACCAAATCAACCACTCTTTTGATCAAGTATGAATGTCAAATCTCACTAGGTTTCTTTGCCCTTACTAGCATACCAAGATAAATACACTAAATTCCAAGATATAATACAATATCTTAAATATTACTATGCCTCTCATGGGACCCATCATTAACTTGTACACCATCAAAAACATACTAAAATCGCTCTTTGACCCTTTACAAGGCCTCATAACCCCATCTAGGCCAACTAGGCCAATGGCCAAACTACCTTATCGACCACTAGCCACCTCTTTAAAACCATATATCTAACCTCTCATCATTTTATATATATCCAACATTCATATGCCAAGCATACTAAGCTCCTCATCATGATATACAAGCCAAATTACTCAAAAACCCCATAGGCAACCACACATGGTCAAACCCACAAGGCATAAACTAACCTACACACTTCATGAATGCCAAATAAATTCAACCTTTGAGCATATAACACATAAATAATAAGTCAAACATCATCATACCAAGCTCCATTCATCCATGCATTATCCACCTAGGACACCCATGTATACCCCTTCAAGCATCACATTGCTACAAGTACATTAGGCCACCATGCTCTATCTCATTTTGACCTTTTAGACAACTTTGTCATTGCCAATACCACTTGAAATAAAAGACAACACATATACCATAAATATCCCAACAATGTCCCCCTTTGTAATTGATGGAAACATACCAAATCCTTCTCCCCCTTTGCCAAAATGATAAAGTGGGCTCACAATGATGAAGTAGAGAATTTGAAATGTTTTCAAAGCCAACATCATGCAAGACTCACCTTTTGAATATAATAAATAAGTATCCCCCTATGATATCTAAACTAAATCAATCCTTGAATACCATCAAATAACTTTCCAATCATAAAAAATACTCATATTGGTTTGTAAGCTATTAAGATCTTTGGACCTGTCATCAATTTGCAAGGCACCATAGCTCCCTAGGACCCTACTCCACTTTGAAATATCCCCATTTGTATTCAAAACCAATGCATACCTCTCTCTCTCATTATTGTAAACTTAGATCACACCAACTATCATCTTCAGATCACAAAACATCCATAGTGCTCCCCCTTAAACCAAGCTCCCTTCAAGAACCAACTCAGGCCATAGCTCCATAAGATCTATAATATCCTTAGACCTGACCACTAGGAAATAAAAAAAATTCCCTTTTATACCACTATCAATTGATAATCATTAAACAAATCCCCCCCCTTTTCTATCATCAACTCAGATAGTAATATGAGCACCAAAAAATCATGTAAACTCACTTACCATCATTCTCAAGGCACCCTTCAGACCACCAAAGAAACTTCAAACAACAATACAAATAATAAATATGCTTAAAATAAACCTAATAAATTATTCAAGATCAAACATACCTTTATCTTTTGAATAAAATTTCCAAAAACTACTCATTTGTTCACTAGGCCTGTTAGAACTCTTTGTAGCCCTACTTGGACACTGCAAAACTCATAACTATCTATGTGTGTACTTTTATATCATGAAATTTCATATATTGAGTTCTCTCATATTCCCCTTTATTAATTCCAAAAATCATCACTCATATCCTTCTCTGAAACATACTTCCTTCACAAAGCTACTAGCTAATTAGCCCTTCATAGAACCAACCGTACACTTTAAAAAAACTTTGAGGACCTTTTTGATCACCCATTATGAAATTATAGCTTATAAATAATCCTTATACCCCTAATTTATATGCAAACCACTTTTCTAGCATACACTAAAACACAAGAATCTGAAGAGCAAATGGGTCAACATGCCTATCTCCGCTCAACGCCATGACTTGAAAATACTCCCACACCTATAGGTCACCTATCCAAAAATATGAACCAAATTTTAATCTCCCACTCCATGTGTAACATAGACTTCCTTCAACTTGGTTTTGACTTTTTCCTCCTTAGGTCAAAACAGGGTCAACAGTGAGTACATAAAATTCAAAAAAAATCCTTAAAGACACCTTTGATGCATGATTCCACCTATAAAATCTTAGATTTAGTTCCTTAAATCTTTATAGTTAATTTAATCACCTAGATACCTCATCAAATTCCATTTTCCATATGCAATCAACCAACTCTGCCTTCAAAAAGAGCACCTACAGCAGTCAACTTCGTCAAAGCACCAAAAGATGACCAAATCACCATCTTCCCATCTTATATGCACTTCATCTACTTTGTATTATCAATATTATTCAACCTTACCATTTGATTTTCCTTCAAGAACACATAAACATCAATTTTTCACTTTGGGCTTATACAATTCAAAGAACACTACTAGAATTTGTCACTCCATACTTTTGACCACAAAAGACAAATCTAAGCATCATAGAATCTCAAACCACATGGAAATGATACATTCAAACCTTCTTAATGTTCCCATATAATCCAATTTTTCCTTCTCCTTCAAGTCACCACTCAACCAAGGCATCAAAAATTGATCAAAATGGCACATGAGGACCAAAAGCCTTGAATATACCTCTTGAACAAACAAACTTGTTTCTTCATCTACAAGAGTCTCTTGTGAAGCATAGATAGATAACTTAACTATATAAATCTTTAAAAACATAAAAAATATTACCAATAGACCATTTCTCACTCCAAAAAATATCCATGCTACCTAGAACACTAACTCACCTCATGAACCAAGCCATTTTAGCCTACTTGCCACTAGGCCTTAAAACATAGAAAACACTATCTCACACATTTGAAGTGTATTCTCAATTATTACATACAAAAATATGAATAAATAACATTAATGGGTCCTCCATTACCTTAAAAAACTCACCAAAACCATTTGGCATCACTAAATATGTTTCAAGCATCCAAAAACACCGCTATCATAGGCTCACTCAATTCTAGTAAAACATAGTCAAATTATAGTTATGTAAATGTTCATGTTTATAACTTGTAAGAGTGATTAAAAGATACCTATTTCACATGTTTATCACCTCCATGACCTCAAAAAAATTTCCATGTCCTTTAGGAATCACCACTTAGGCTACAAGGCCTTAAGAACTCTCCTCTTACAAGCTTATTCATAACTACCAGTGCACCCAAAACCTATCTTAGCAAAATGAGATAGAAACATGTCTTATCATCTTGAATAATATCACCCAATAAGTTATTAATATGATCTAATAATTCACCAACTTCATCATGTTATTTTTAAATAACAACACAAGGCAAAGTACCTCAAAAACCATACTTGCAAGAAGCTTACTCCAGTCTGCCAATGTACTTTAAAACTCAGTCAACAAGATTTGACCCTCAACATCAACATGAAAAATTCTAGTGAAAATTAATTCATCCATAACAACCTTAGACATATTAAACATACCTTTATGTAATTAGCCACTAAGGTTAGATATCACATATTCGTCTTTTATAACAATCTCGGTGTCTTCCCTCTCACAGTCACTTATACAGTCAAGGTCTGAAAATTCCTTGAAAATTTTTGATCATCACATATAATTAGTGAAAAATAAAAAATACAATATTATACAATGCTAATACTCACACTCCATGATCATTGGTTTATCCCTAAACCATGATTTTACATCCCTAAATTTCTTCTCCCTCTGACTAGCTTTTTGTCACTGTTTTCATTGTCTACAATTTAGCAATTAGAAAAATTTATTTCTCAAGATGATTGACATAGTTATAATAAATTTCCAAATAAAATACATAGATCTTAAGATAAATTATTAACCTTAAAGCTCCAATTACTCTCATGCATTGACTCAATCAAACCTGCTTTTAGTACCAAAATCTTCTAAAACAAGCATATTTTTGTATCTTCTGCTCACTGCCCTATCACACCAATATCACTTAATGATTCTTAGATGATTATTATACAAATTTTAATATTTAAATTTGGTCAAAAAATCCATTTAGTTCCATATCCAACTAGCTTTGTCTAATTGAGTCACTATAAGGGTTTCTAGGAGGGTTTTGACTAGTTTACATTCTTAACAAATGTTCATAAAGATTTGTCCTTAAATCCAATAAAAAATACTTTTAAATCCTTATTAGGTCAATATTATACCTCTTCCAAAATTCTTAGGCCACCACACAAAGTCTATATGTGCCAATGAGCATCATAAACTTCTTCTCAGGATATGAAACCTCTATTTTACATGCACATAACACTTCCTAATGTAATATCTTACTTTTATCTTCCTCCTCAGGGTTTAATACTTGGTAAACACATTTTCCCAACCATTTCATACCAAAATCCATGTTTACATGAGTTATGTCATCTTTGAATCTTAACTTTATCCTCCATTTGGACCTCACTATGTCACTATGCATATTAGGTCTAGGACTGCAAACTAAGGTAACCAGCTTGAAACTTATTAAAATGTTCTAACCAACTCAGAGATATGTCATAAAACTTCATTCCATGCTCCACATCTACCAATCTTCTTCTCCCTAGTCTCATCCTGATTAACACACTAGGCTACCAAGCCTTATGTCAACATATTATTCACATTTCTTCTTTGTAAGATTTCTCTAAGCATATTTCCTCACAAAAGCTTATTATTTTTGTCCATTGTCCTATGTTCATTTTTTTTTAAATAACCAATAAATAAAATAAATGGCATACCTTTTAGAAGAATCAATATATTGTTATGTACCCTTTGACCTATGGCAATCATTCAAACTTCCTTTAAGAGGTTTACCTTGATCATCAAGATGCATATGTCTCAGCTAATGATTCTTATTTCTTTACTTCTTCATGATTCCAAGAATACTTATGACTTAGCATGATCAATGTTTACCTTTTTTCCATGGTAACCAACTTCATTACATAAGGCATCTTCTTCTTTGGAGCAATCTTCCTTCTTAGTCAAATGAATAACATCATCTTCAGCTTGTGTGCACTCATAACCAGCCATATCTCACTCTTTATGATCACCTTTAGGTTGTTATACCTTTTCCAGAGGACCTAATGCTCTGATACCAATTGATACAAGTATAGTCCACTAAGAGTGGAGGGGGGTGAATTAGTGGTTACAAACCTTTACTCCAATATTTTCTATCTTCCAAACCTCTTAAAAAATCTTATTAACACATATGAGAAGCACAAGATAGATATAAGAATGAGTAAAAAATCATGAGAGATCAAGAAATCAAGACACAAGATATATAATGGGAAATCCTCATGGGGTAGAAAACCCAATCTTAATCCTAAAAAAACAATGGACTACTATCCTATAAAGATGGATCAAACAAGACATCCTTTTGTGAGGCACCAACTCCACAAGGAGCACCAACCGCTTAAGGTGACAATCAACAATTTGTCTTGATGATGAGCACCAACACACCACCAATTTTAACTATCAGTCTATGATGAATAATTCATCTCTTATGTCTTATACACTTGATCATGAACTTCTCTTTCTGAAATACCCTCAAATATGTCTCTCACATAGGCATATAACTCCTCTTCTTCTTCGTTTACTCAAACACTTCGCATACCTAGAAATATCATCAAATAATCATGAAGATAAACCCTTCAAGAATTTTACACATACTTTCATATATTTAACAAGACATTCTGATGTCTATCATGGTCTAACACCTCTCTGTACTTCCTCCTTCTATTTGCTTCACCCCTTTCTTACACTCACTCTTCAAGTCTACCTTTCAAGTCTCCAAATACCTTGTATATATACATGAACCATTCATGTTATCACATAGGTCAGCCAATAACCATACCATACTTTGATCCACCTTTAAGAAACCTTTCATACATTTATGAAAAATCAATTCATCAAACAATTCATCCACATGAATCATATGAACACTCCACTAGGTCCCAAATAGGTCTCAAGAAGACCTTTTCAGTTTTGCCACTAACATGCACAAATGAACCATATAACCACTTCCAAATGTATAGGTATACTCCAAAATACCTCTGTAACACTCTCAAATCATCACATACATTATTAATCACCTTTGTAATGCCAAAACCTATCACACTTTGCCAATATGCATCAAGACCCCATGAGTGAAGGTACCTCCAAAAACCAATCAATGTTTGACTAGAAAATTATTTAGTGAAACCTAAAAAATAATTATAAAGAAAAAAAATGATTTATAAAACACTTTACAATAGTTATAACATCATGAAACATCCATTTGATATCAACACCAACTGAAAAACCTTCGTTAGACACTTCTGCATAAGGAAGTCAACACATAGTAAACTTTGGTCAACCATATATGAATATGTGTAGATATTCAAGACATTAAATTTACTTTTATGGATCCCCCTCATAGTCCTCTACCACTTTGGTTTTTAATTCATCCTAAAATTCCATCTCCATCAAAAGTTATAGCAATAAAACCAAACTCTGGTCATCTTTCACAAATTCAAATTTTGAATTCCAATGGTCATGAGAAAAACATCAAAATTTGAGTAAGTGTTTGAATGTGAAAATATGATTGAGAGGTCAACTTTGACATGACCAGATTTGTTTGAATCCTCTACACATGCAAATTATGATGTCATCAATCTGCCTCCACAACCATCTGAGACACCTAGGCAGCAGTGAATAAATCAACTCAAGAAGTTACCAAATGAGTTCC